>JAPFRF010000006.1:111432510-111452080 GCA_029282475.1 Phrynocephalus forsythii | reverse complement strand
GATAGTTCAGAGCCCATGAGTTGATAGATAAAGTTTTGAATTTTTTGCCCCAATATGCATTACTTTACATTTTCCTACATTGAAACGCATTTGCCATTTGGCAGCCCATTTCCCTAGTTTGGAGAGATCCTTCTGGAGCTCTTCATAATCTCTGGTTTTTACCGCATGGAAAAGTTTTGTGTCATCTGGAAACTTGGCCACCTCACTGCTTATCCCTGTCTCCTGGTCCTTTATGAACAGATTGAAAAGCACAGGTCCCAGGACAAATCCCTGGGGCACACTGCTTTTCACCTCTCTCCATTTTAAAAATTGCCCATTGACACCTACTCTTTGTTTCCTGGATCTCAACCAGTTCTCAATCCATATGTTTCAGACCACAACTCCCTCAGTCCATTGTCATTGGCAATACAGGCTTGGAATTCTGGGAGTTTTTCTCCAAAACATCAGGAGAAACGAAGTTTGCACCCCTGGCGGTGCAAGTTTCTCAGCAGCATTTGGTGAGGGACTGTGTCAAAAGCCTTTTGAAAATCCAGATAGACTATATCCACCGGTTCACCGAAATCCACATGCCTGTCAACCTTTTCAAAGAATTCTAAAAGGTTTGTCAGGAAAGACTTACCCTTACAGAAGCCATGATATCTCCGAAAATGAGACAAGAAAGATCTGGTTGTTGGTTATTTGTTAAAACACTCAACCACCTCTCTCTCCCTATGTTCAATTTCATCCCCTCCCAGGGCTATGGCCTGCTCCAGCAAGGCTGTTCTTATGATTCTGTGTAAGGTTGCCAGGATCCTGCCCTTCTGTGAGTGATACCTCGGGGAATAATGAACTGGCCCTGTTTGTAAACTTCGAGAACCCACCAGGTTCAAATGTTTTCTAATATTCATGAATAATGCTTCATTTTCAGAAGTGCACTAACATTCTCTTTTGTTATCCATTTTTCAGCTAACAGTAATAATGACAACGAAATTTTCACTTTGAATCTTTCACCGGTAGATGATCCTTCTACTTCGAAGAATACAGGTATTGTAAATCAAGTACATGTTCTGAAAGTTGACAAACATCCTGTTTGGTAAACAAATTGTTAGAATACTAATAAAAATCTTTTTTTCCAACAACACATAGATTCTGAGGAATTATCACGAAGTGATAACGGCCCCCATAATGCTGATTATAATCTATTGGAAATGGGTAGGTATATTCCTCTTTTTTTAACAGCAAATCACAAAGTAAATAACCTTAACATTAATTGAAGCACTGAACAAGTTGTTCTCAACGTTGAGGTCCCAATTTCTTCATAAATTACAGGTCTGAGAAGCCTTCACCACTTCTACTGCTGGAAGGAGTATCTAAATAATAAATAAATATATCTGAAGTAGCTGTCCAGGAATTACTGGAGACCCTGGTGTTGATAGCCAAATCATTAAACGTTATTGCATGCACTTCCCCTTTGTTTATTAAAATATTTTACTTTCTCCATCGCTGGAGAACTCTTTGGAACTAAGTATCTTACATTTATGTTATGATTAGCTTCTCTGAGGGACTCGTGTAACCCTGAGGCCACGTTGGAGTCTGCAACTCGCCTTGCAATTCTACGCAGAAGAAAAGCAAGAGCTTCAGCTGCATCAAAACTGGATGACACATTGTCAAAATACTTGGACTGGGTCCAGCATGAAACCAAAACTATGTACAACATTATTAATAGTGTTCAGAGTGAACAAACAGCTGCTCTTAAAAAAATTAGTGGGTCTTTGGATGCCGCAGTGACCTGTGTTAAACAGGCAACTGAGGTAATGCTAAATATGTACAGTAGTGATTTTAACAGGACCCCATTTCAGAAAGATGGGGAGAACAAATATGAAGTTATGGAGGAGGAACAAAATGAGGATTTCCCTCTCATTGAATCAAATACATCTGTGACACATTACCAGGAAGTGTGTTTTTCCAATTCTCAAAATGCAGATAATTGTAATGATGATGCTCCCAAGAGTAGCCATTCATCAAAAAAAAAAAAATGGAAAAACCAGTGCCGAGCTACCCTGTGGAAAAAAACAACACTGTCATAAACATTGATGATGGGACAAATTCTGATACAGATAATGAGTTATCTGTCATTGAAAGTTGTGAAATGATTATCCCTAGTACTTTAAATAAACACCTGACAGTGCCTGGTAAAGTTACATAATTGCTCATGATCTTTCAAAGAGAAAAAAACCCCGAATCTCATGACATCACCCAGCAAATTCAGGTTGCTAGGTAGAAGATTGAAGTCCTGGGCTAAGCCTGGAGGAGTAGCATTTTCAGAAGTGCTACCTTTTCCTGCTACTCTGGTCTCGGCCAGGCAGGCAGAACCTGGAGGAGCAGAGCCGGACAACATGGAGAAGGGCGGGGCTGAAGAAGAGGGAGGAGGGCTTAAGATTTTTTAGAACTGGAGAACATTTTGGGACATCTGTTTTTTGTTTTGTTTGTTATTGTTTGCTTTTGAATCATTTTTGCCAGATTGCTGGCATTCAACCTCAGGGAGGCAGCAATGCAGCTGAGAGAACAGGAAGGGGAAAGGGCAGGAGGTGGGGCAGCCATTGAACACCTCATCCTAGGGGAATGAGGTTGGAGGAGAGAAACATGAGATGACATAGGAGAAGAGGGGTGGCAGAATATCGGAATGTGACAGTCCCCTCTTCTGAAAATAAAAGCTGTGGGGGCCAGAAGGAACAGGTGAGCAGCTGTGCGGGCCCACGGGCCACATGGTGCTGTTGTTAAATGCCAGGTCAGCAAAGATGGGAGAACTTGATCCATGATGTCATTTTGGATGACATTGATATAATAGACATAACTGAAACCTGGTGGAAGAGAACCAGTGGGACACAGCAATCCCAGGCTATAAACACCTGGGTACTCAGTCCATAGAGAGTGCGGGTTGGAGGAGGAGTGACCATCTATAGTCAAACAGGAGTTCCAGCAGAATGGAGATTGCCAGGCTTCCTGTCTCCTTGGGAAAAGGTCTGGAGGGCCTGTATTGTGTGTTGGGCTCAGGAGACAGATTGGGGATAGTTGGTGTATTCCGCCCACCCAGCTGCAAACAACAGGGGTCTCCCTGCCTGAGCTGAGGAGAGGTGGTCATGGACCTGGGCTGAAGACCCCCAGACTGTAATCATGGGGGACTTCAACATCCCCACATTGAGGGCCAACCTTAACTGGAGCAGCTCAGAAACTGGGTGGCCACCATGACAACCATGGGGCTGTCTCAACATGTCATTGGCCCAACACACCAGAACAGGCACACTCTAGATCTAATTTTGTCAATGGGACTGGGGGATGGTGGTTTGGATGTCAAGGGGTTGGCTTTGACTCCATTGTCATGGTCAGACCACTTCCTGGTCAAGTTCGGAGGAAGATTGTCAACTCAAATCCTCTAAAAACCCTTGGGGATCCAGGGCAAACTTCCCTCAGATAATGGAAACGGATGGTTAGAGAGAAAGCTCTGGGGATTATCCAGAAGAATCCAATCTCTTCAGAGCTGCAGGTCTGTTTAAAATGGAATAGGGAGATGGCCCAGCACAAGTGCATACCACAAAGAAAGAAGAGCTCATTTAAGTCCAAGAGGACAGCTCCATGGTTACATCTGAGTTAGAGGGCTCTAAAGCAGGAGGAGAGGTCCTTCTGCAAGTGGAGAAATCCTCCCAAATGAGGAAAATCAAAAGGAACACAAACTCTGGCAATTGAAATGTAAAAAGATGATAAGGGAGGCGAAAAAGAAAGACTTTGAGGAACACATGGCTAGCAATATAAAGAGTAATAATAAAAGCTTCTTTAAATATGTTCCGGGAAGAAAACCAGCCAGGAGATAGGGTGGAGGCCTCTGGATGGTGAGGGAGGAAAGGGGAGTTTAAGGAGGACTTGGAAAATTGCAGAGAAATTGCAGTGAACTGGACTCTGTCTTGACGACACAGTATCAAGGGATGTGTCCAGTGCACCGCCCTTCTTGGTCCAGTGTAAATTGGATGAGTTTCAATTGTTGAGGTTTTAGGAGGAATTGATAAATTGGTAACAAGTCATCTGTCCAGATGGCATCCACCCACGTTATTAGGGAACTGAGAAATGGAAATTGAAAGATCTGCCAAGGGGGTTATACCTGGGCAACAAGAAGCTGTAAATGCCTCTTTAAGTGCTGGAGGTCCCTGGCCTTAAAAGAGGCAGATGTCAGACCATTTTTAAAAACCTAACCTGGACCCAGGACTGGTGGTCAACTACAGGCCAGTTAGCGAACCTCCCTTATTTGGGCAAGGTGTTGGAAGATGGTGGAAGGACAGCTCATGCTGGATGAAAATTTTAAATCCATTTCAAAAGAACAAACTTTTTTGGAACAGAGACTGCATGGCTTCTGTAACGATGACCTTTGCCAGGAAAGAGATTTGGGTGCAACCCTGTTGATAGTCTATCTGGATTTTCAAAGGCTTTTGACACCATCCCTCATGGTGTCCTTCTGAATAGGCTGGCCAGGTTGGGATAAGAGGCACCGTCCTGCGGTGGTTCCGATCCTTCCTGAGCTGACCGTGTCCAAAGGTGGTGCTGGGGATGGGAAATTTTCACAATGGCGAGAAGGTCAGTGGGGTTCCACAGGGCTCTGTCCTATCCCCCATGCTGTTTAATCTGTTCATGGAATGACCTGGAGAGGGGATCAGGAGGTTTGGGCTGTGGAGTCAGCAATATGCTGATGATACAAAACTTTTCCTCTGGTTCTCCACCAATCCAGGTGAGCTCCAGAAGGTTTCTGTGCCAAACTGGTGTCTGGGCAGATAATGGCAACTGGATGAGGGTTAACCAAATGTAAAAATCAATCCAGACAAGAAAACTCCAAACTGGGTCTCGTCAGACAGGCTAGAGGGCCACTTCCCTGTTCTGGATGGGGAAAGAGATCTTGGTGTGTTGGTGGACAGGTCCGAAGGTGTCTTGGGGGTGCTCCTGGAAGAAGGCCAATTCCATCTAGGGATTATCCCAGATGGACTGAAAAGCAACAGGGGTGCCTTTCTCCAAAACAATAGTTATATACCAGCTGCGCCCTGTGTAGATGAACGGAGCCTCATCTCAAGAAAGACACATGAACTGGAAAACATCCAGAATTGATTACTAAAATGATTACTGGGCTGGGGCTGCCTCTGATGAAGAAAGGCTAAAACAACTGGGCCTCTTTAGTCTGAAAAAACGGCTGGTGAGTGGGGGCCACCAAGGAACACATCAAAATAATTCTGTATAACCTACACTGGTTACCAGTTGCTCCCTCTCTCAAAATTCAAAGTGCTTGTTTTGACATATAAATCCCTCAAATTTAGGTGCTGGAACCTGAAGAACTGACAAAAGAAAATATGAACCACCCAGCAATTTAAGATCTAGTGGAGCCCCCTGAAAGAGCCATGTGGTGATGGCAGGTGAAGGGGATGGCTCAAAGGAATTGGGATTTTTTCAGAAACTGCCCCCAGACTATGGAATACCCTCCCAAATGAGATGCCTGTAATCTCGAGGCTTTAAACTAACATTTCAAGGGCCAGGTAAAAGGGGAGTCTTATTCCAAAAGTTTTTAAACTAATGATTGTGGGCCCTGATGGCAATTTTAGTGGTGTGTTTTTAATGTATCGTATTTATTGCATCTAAATGTTTTATTGTTCTAATTTTATTGTATTTTGATATTTTAACTGTTCATTCTGATTGTGAGCCCAGAGACTTTTGGGTAGTGGGCGGCATACAAGCTAAATAAATAAATAAATAAATAAATAAATAAATAAATAAATTGAACAGTACTGCTAAAGGATCACTTTCATACAAACCATTGGATGAAACATTTAATCCTTATGTAATTGTCAAGAAAGAAAAAGATGAGTTAAGTGGAAAGGTGGAACACATTACACCAATAGAGGCGAAGAAAGCAATGCCTTATTTACTCCCCATAGCTTCAATCCTGTTCACCCGTTTTATAGTTATTGTTTTAACCAGCTACTACAGAGTTTTGTTCTAAATTTATTCCAAGTCGGAATAGGCAAAATATGAAGTTGTCTTGTTTTTCATGTGAGTTCATTAAGTTGCTTCTGGTCTCAGTGAAGGGCACAGTAAGTAATAGTTAACAAATGCTGTTTAGTGCTTTTGTTTATTGAATCTATAATATACTTATAAAAAAACTTGAATCTGTTATTAGATCTTTATAGTAATACCTGTGACAATAATGTTCAATTTAAGTAGGTGTTTCTTCCCAAAAATTCATTTACAGAAATGCTATGAATAATTCCTGCACACTAGTTATGAAAAAAAAATAGACATTTAGTTTTTGAAATGTTTGGTAACGTTCTGTATTACAAACATACAGGGAGTCAGCTCTGGATATCAAAAGAGTATAGTTTACATGTTTATGCTGTTTGGAAGAAAAATGCAAACTTAGTTTTGTTATTATTTATTGTATTATTTTTATTTTATTTTTATTACTATTTACTATTTATTTATTTTAGAATTGTATTTATTTATTGCATTTATCATTATTTATTATTGTTGTTTCTTATTTTATTATTTATTAAGTTAAGAAAAGTCCAGATATTGCTTATCTGGACTTTAGCAAGGCCTTCGATAAGGTTCCCCATGGTATTCTTGCTAAGAAGTTAGTAGCAAGTGGGATAGATAGTGCTACTGTTAGGTGGATTTGTAATTGGTTGACTGATCGCACCCAAAGGGTGATCATAAATGGCCTCTCATCAGCTTGGAGAGACGTGACCAGTGGGGTGCCCCAGGGTTCTGTTCTGGGTTCAGTGCTGTTCAATATCTTTATAAATGACTTGGAGGAAAGAATAGAGAGTATGCTAATTATATTTGCAAATGATACCAAATTGGGAGGGGTTGCTAATTCCCCAGAAGATCGGATGAAAATCCAAAAGGACCTTGACAGATTAGAATGCTGGGCCAAAGCTAATGGAATGGATTTCAACAGAGGGAAATGTAGGGTGCTACATCTAGGAAAAAAGAATGAATTGCACAGATATAGGATGGGGGACACTTGGCTAGAGAATAGTACCTGTGAAAGGGATCTGGGAGTCTTGGTGGACCACAAATTGAACATGAGTCAGCAGTGTGATGTGGCGGCCAGGAAAGCCAATGTGATTCTTGGTTGCATCAACAGAACCATAGTGTCTAGATCAAGGGAAGTAATAGTGCCACTCTGTTCTGCTCTGGTCAGACCCCACCTGGAGTACTGTGTCCAGTTCTGTGCACCTCAGTTTAAAAAGGATGTTGACACTCTTGAGCGGGTGCAGAGGAGGGCGACTAGGATGGTTGAGGGTCTGGAGGAAATGTCTTATGAGGAACGGCTTAGGGAACTGGGAATGTTTAGCCTTTCAAAAAGAAGACTGAGATGGGATATGATAGCTATGTTTAAATATATGAAAGGATGTCATATTGAAGAGGGAACAGGTTTGTTTTCCATGGCTTCAGAGACTAGGACTCGGGGCAATGGTTTCAAACTACAGGAAAAGAGATTCCATTTGAACATTAGGAAGAACTTCATGACAGTTAGAGCTGTTCGGCAGTGGAATATGCTGCCACGGAGGGTGGTGGAGTCTCTTCTTTGGTGGTTTTTAAGCAGAGGCTGGATGGCCATCTGTCAGAAATATTGTGAAGGGGTTCCTGCATGGCAGGGGATTGGACTAGATGACCCTTGAGGTCTCTTCCAACTCCATGATTCTATGATTCTATGCCTCAACAACTACTATTAAATTAATAAGTAACTCCTTTTTTGTATCAATCAAACAGTAATGGAATGGTATTGAATAAAAAACTTGTTATGATTTAATACATGTGTTATTCTAATGGCTTTTCTGTCTATACATTACTAAATTCAGTCAAGGGAACAGTTTTTAAATTGTTTAACGCAATAATCATTAGCATATTACATATGCAGAACAATCTTTAAAAAGAAAATAAATAATTATTCTCTCTTTAAATCTGATTACAGCTCTGTGGCTATAGTTTTATGGAGATGAGTAAAATGATTGCTTTGGATATCATTTGTACCACAGTCACATGTTTAAGTGTTGGGTGAATCCAGTTTCTAGAACTATAGGTGGGGAGAAACATATGGTAAATTCGAGTCTGTGTTAATAACAGACTAGGCTTTACCTTTAAGACTGGAAAAACCACTCATACAGTGGAGGGAAGAATACTATTTTTAATTAGTTTTTTTTTAAAAACCCACAACCACAGTGTTGGTGACTATTGAGAACAGTTCAGCAACAACCACACACAGCTAAGATTTCCAGAAGGCTCGCCATTTCTTCAGCATGCTTGTTCTTTCACATAAACACACACAACCATGCGCGCACACATACATACATGCTCCATCTCTCTCTCTCACACACACAAAATACAAGATTACAATAAATGATATCAGCGTGTGATGTTTTAATATAGCAATCTTGTATCTCAGTTTACATTCTGTGTCTGGAGACTGGCATCCATAACCTCAAAGAATCATCTGCTTCTTTACAGGCAAACCATCAGTCTTACATTTATGGTACAACAACATAATTTAAAATCAGCCCCAACCCCCCCCCAACCCCCAAAGAAATTCAATACAAAAATCCAATTGCTAAACAGATATGGATAATCACCAACCCATGGATTAGCATCAAGAACATTATGCATCAAACACAGATTATATGTTTCCAAATAGTTCCAAATGGTGACATGGCAGTGAAGTCCACTGTAGATCATGGGTGTCTCCCCTCCCCCCTTCATAAGGTGCAGTAGTTCTCTTGCTTTGTAGCTTAAGCTGCATACAAAACTTAGGTCAATTCTGAAACAACATTGGCTGTATTTTTCATTTGAGAACAGGGAGATGGTATAGCCCACTTAGTTCCCCTGCTTGTTCTTTCCTGGAGAGGCTTCGTTGCTTTTCCCACACAGGGAAGGGGAGTTGGGAGGAGAGGATACCCAGTCAAAACTTGATGTTTCTGTCACGGACAGGGTGATGGAATACTTTGAAATAGAACCTGGACCATTTCGTCCCACCTCCCCTCTTCATGGCACTCCTTCTCATTGCTGCCTGTTTGGTGGCTTTTTCTTTGGGATTTCTCTGCAATAACTCACAAGAGTTAATAGCTAAACAAAAACTCCTACTTTATGAAAGGAGAGTAACCTCTGCCGCTTCTTACCTCAGTCATCAGCCTTGCCCATCTCTCTCTCTCTCTCTCTCTCTCTCACACACACACACACACACACACACAAATGAAAACACAAACACACACAGGAACAGAGGCAGAGATACAGTGAGGGAGGCACAAAGAGAGAGACAGAGACAGAGACAGAAAGGAAGAAGGACTTGACTGAGAAGTACTGCACATAATAGAAATAAAACCAGAAAGAGATTACTTTGAAATATTAAGAACTAAGTAAGGATTACTTACTTTATTGAAATCCGTAAGCTTTATTTCCTGGCAAAGAAGAATATGTTCCATGGCAAGGCAGAATTCTATTACAATGTTGGCAACTGTAGATTTTCCCTTGGCAAATAGGTGGGCAAGAGACCTGTAACAGGTCTTGCTTGCCAGATAATATACACCTATTGCAACACGTTCCTCTTCGGGGACTGCTGTACGCATGAGTGTATCATTTCTGAATAAGTACGGTCTTAACTTATCAGCAATTGAAAACAAGGTTTGCTTAGTCATGCACAACTTCATGGAACCATTTAGATCTCCTTGGGAACATCCAGCAAGCGCGAGGGACATAGGCAGAATCCCGCCAAGCAGCAACTGTCAGTAGAGGGATGGTTAGGCACTCCTGGAATTTTATCCAGTGAATCAGCAGCTGCTGCTGTGTGTTAGCTAATTCAGCAATCTTGCTTGAAGCCTCAATAATTGCCAGGGTAAGATTCAGGATAGCCTGCATGACTGGAAGAATCAATTGTTTATGCTTCGATTTAGTTATGCAGCGGAGAGGTGGCATCACTTGCCTTAATGATGAAGCCGAAGATATGATATCTGATAATAAAATTGGGCTGCAGAGATAAGAAAATTTATGATTGCGGGTTTTCATGCATCGCAGGTCAGGTGGGTCCCTAACCCCTGCGATAGGCGGGGGGGTTACTGTATGTTATAAAAAATACAAGATCGAGTCAACCCTGTACAAGGGCTATGACTGCTAAGCAGCTGTGTAGTATAAGGTCACCTACAGATCTATCCTGAGCGATAAAGACTACATGTAAATCGTTCCCTTTTGTTCTTACAAGTAGCTCACGCAGAGCCTATTCACTTGCCAGATGTAATTCCTTCCCCTCTGCACTATTGCCGGGCAGGTTCAATGGAATCCCTTACTCCCAGAGGATCTGTCCATGTCAAACTAATGCCATTGAAACGCTTGAACACATCTTCTTTCATTGTCCAACTCACGATGCACTTCGTAAGAAATATCTATCCTCCATCCTCGATAGAATGCAAGGGTAGGAAGACTTAGTTAAGCTTAGGTTTCTTCTCTCTACGCAAGTCACCTCTTATCTGGATGAGGTGGCCTCCTTTGCCTCTGAGATTATAGCAGCACGAGGATCTGGACCTCCCTATTCCCCATCTCATTGGCTTGAGTAGCTAATGCATATATTAGAATCACCGGTTCCGTGTTTGACTACCCTCCTTGCTGTACCTCATTTTCTCTTGTTGTGTTGTTTTATTTTATTTTAATGCCAATAAAGGTTGATTTGATTTGATTTGATTTGATTTGACTACATGTAAATCGTTCCCTTTTGATCTTACAAGTAGCTCATGCAGAGCATCCTTAAGAACAAACAAAGACTCTTTGTTGCTTTAAACGTTTTATTGAATATATTAATCTTTCATAACTGATTACAAAGTATATTGAAACTCATTCATCTTAAATGCATTGAAATAAAACTTTCATGGAAGACAAAACTGAGAATGTGAAAAAAGTGCTGAAGGACAAATGACACAGATAAACTCCAAGTAAACACACACACATATATTTCTCAGACAGATTGCCGTACAGTGTGAGAGCCAACCAAGCCAAGCAATTGTCTACTCCCTGCTGCCATAGTTTTTAAAGATTTGGGAAGTGCCAAGAACCAAGGCCATAAATGACACTTAGAATGCACACTGGGATATGTTAATTATGTCACCCAAGGGTTTTTAGCATTAGATAAAACACATGGGGGAGGGGAGAGAATGAACAGAAAATACCAGTTTGAAGGAGGGACAAAAGAAGGAATGTTCAAATATATAATCAAGATGGATTTGCAATCAGAAGATGCCACTTGATCATAACCCTCCTAAAATATCTTCCAGAGAAGAGACAGATAGCACACACAGCTTGAAAAGATTAACACCCAGTGGTGTGTTGGAGATGAACAGCTCAACATCCTGGGATAATCTTCATCCCTGGACTATTTTCTGCCCACTGGAAGAAGTCACACTGCCTCTCCTTCCCCAGAGGGCACACAAAGAAATTCCTTCCATTATTAGGGCCAATCTTCAACACTGTTCTCATAATGCAGCGCTTCGCATGATTGCAGAAGGGAAAATGCTGGTCTGCCCACTGTAGAGAGAAACCATTTCCCATTAACATCCAGATGCTGTAGCCAAGTTCCTCTTTCAGACTGGTAGCAAGAAATTCTGCTTTAATTTGGCCAGGTAGGTGACAACCAATAATAATCAAAGTAAACTGCTTTCTCTCAAGTTTGCCTTGTTTCAATTCCTGCGCTCTACTGGTTTGACTTAGGGCCTTTTCACACGACCCCTAAACTCCGCTGCAAATGGCTCCCAGTTCCGGAGCTTAAAATTGTTTCCCCACCAGCTCCAGAGTTTACAGAAAATTAAGTGCGACCACGCCCACCTAAGCGCGTCCCAGCGCACTTTTCAGGTACCTGCTCTCCGGGGGTGAAAATCCCTGATGCGGATGTAAAGGAGTGAGTGCCGGGCTCTCCTCGCTTCTGTTTGTTGTTGTTTTTTGCCCCTCGCCCCTTTAAGAGACCGGAATCAGGACGACGACGGGGCTCGGGGCGGCTTCGACCGGCGGAGGTGAGCCTGCATTTCCCCCCCTCTTTATTTCTCCCCCTCACACAGACAGGAGCAAGGAAGTGCGGAGGGGGTGGGAACACAGGAAGAGCAACGAACCCCCAAGATCTCTGGTCCGAATTTAAGTGGCCAGCGGATCTTAGGGGTCGTGTGAAAAGGCTCTTAGTGGGAGGACAATTTTTAAGAGTCTTATCTCACTCTGGAAACAATATGAGTTTAATTTACCCAAGTAAGATTCTGATAGCCCATGGCTGCAAAGCAACAGACCTCAGTTCACCAGACTCTAGCATCTTTTCTGTTTCAGGATCTGAAGGTGAAAACAACACTACTGTACTGCATTAGCTACTCTACTACATAGCAGAGACCGCTGTCACAGCTGAGCTAATGGAGAACTAAAACACAAAAAATAGGGCACTGCCCATGTTATGCGGTTACCAGCCCAATGCTTACTCAGATATGAGGGCCATGCCCACCACTTTCAAAAGCTAACTTCGTATGTAAATTAAGTAAAACTTTTACCAACATCTGTGTTCTTCCAAACTTGACCCCACCTTAACTTGGGTTGCTAAAAAGGAGTGTGGTCCAGTAGGCCAGTCACGTAAAGTTCCAAACTATAAGATGCATTTAGAGCAGGGGTCCTCAACCTAAGGCCCCGGGGCCGGATGCAGCCCCCCAAGGTCCTGAATCTGGCCCCCAGGACCAATTGCAACCCCCCACCTACCCCTGCTTTGCGATCAAGCCAGCCTCCACAGCTGCTTCTGTTGCTGAGGCAGATCAAAGCAATGGGCTATGTCGCTTCTCCCACCCACCCCCAACTACTGCCCAGATGATCGGCATGCTGGCTAGTGGGGCATTTAGAGTGGGAGGGCTACAGCAAGGTCCCCCGCTCCCCCCACCCATTGTGGTCCGGCCCCCAGTGGTGCCTGGGGCGTGGTGGACTGGCCCCCTGTTTGAAAACTTTGAGGACCCCTGATTTAGAGCAATGGTTCCCAACCTTGGGTCCCCAGAGGTTCTGGAACAAAAACTCCCAGAAAAAAATATCACCACAAGCCTTGCTTGCCAGGATTTCTAGGAGTTGCAGGTCAACAACATCTGGAATCCCAAGATCTGGAACCACTGATTCAGATCTACAGTACATTGACTAGGTTTCCCTTTTCCTATTTCTGTGACATTAAGAGGTGCTCTGTCTTTGTCGCCCATTTACAACAACTCCCATATTTTCTGTACAGGTCACATATTCAATAGCCACCCACCAAGGCAAAATGCAACTGCTATAGTCTATCATTTAACAATCATGCTTGGCAAGCTAACCATGCTGTATTGGGTTGGGGGTGGGGAGGCACAGGCACTTGTAGTTTTTTTACCTACAGACCTGGGGGGAAATTATGGGATTTGTAATCAAACACATTTGGAGGGCTGCTACATAAGAAATAGGGAAGAACTTGCAGTGGTTCTCAACCTGTGGGTCCCCAAATGTTCCTGGACTGCAACTCCCAGAAATCCCTTCCAGCACAGTGGGTGATGGAGGCTTCTGGGAGTTGCAGTCCAGGAACATCTGGGAACCAATGAACTAAAGGATGAGGAAGTGGGTAAAGAGGCTTATGCAATAGGCAGGTGCAAAAAAAGCACAATTACAGTAAAAGGTTCTCTGGTAATGACCCTCCCCCATCTCCAGGGAGTTCTTAAGTACCATAGATAAAGGGTGGATAAATGTTGGCTTTCTAAATATTGGCCTTAAAGTCTCAAAATCCCACTAAGGATGGCCAATGGAAATGGGATTGTGGGGGTTGTCATTTAAAACAGCTTAAGATCAAAATGTTCCTGCACTCCTAACTTATGGCCTTTTCACACAACCCCTAAGATCCGCTGGCCACTTAAACTCGGACCAGAGATCTTGGGGGTTCGTTGCTCTGCCTGCGCCCCCACCCCTCCGCACTTCCTTGCTCCTGTCTGCGTGAGGGGAGGGAGGAAAAAAGAGAGGCACAAATGCAGGCTCACCTCAGAGCCCTTTGTCCTGATTCCTTCTCTTCTGGTTTTTTTTTTTTTTGGCCTCCTGCCCCTTCTCTTAAAGGGCCGGGAGGCAAAAAAACCCCAAACAGAAGCGAGGAGAGCCCCGCACTCACCAGATTAAATCCGGACCTGGGGATTTTCACCCTCCTAGAGCAGGTACAAGAAAAGTGCACTGGGACGCGCTTAGGTGGGCGTGGTCGCACTTAATTTCCTGCACACTCCGGAGTGGGTGGGGAAACAATTGTAAGCTCCGAAGCTGGCAGCCATTTGCTGCGGAGTTTAGGGGTCATGTACAAATACCCATAAACACTTGGTTGAAGATATTAACGTGGACATGTGGGGAAAGTATCCTCCTCTAAACTCCCCCCACTCCAGCAATTAAACCCAGTAGCAGAGGCAGCAATCACCATTTTATGCAAAATTGGTTGATACCATCAATTGTCTGCTTAAACTCCTGCAAAAATGCATAGCTAAATTTCTATAATGCAAATAAACATACAAATCATTATCTTCCTTTGTGCTAAAACTAGAAAAATGAATGGAATCTATTAAGCATTAAAGGGTGGTTTCAGAAACTGATTTGTACCCTTTCCAGGTAGATGGCAAAACTTACAACAATCTCACGTACTTCAAAATAGTTACACCGGGCTTCTCCAGGCAAAGGACAAGCATAAAACTGCCTGCCCTTGTTTTCTCCGTTCTTCCTCACGACACGAAGAACACAGAACCGGTTGTGTTTACTGCAGCGAGGACGGACAGTATTTAATGTACAAGAGCCATCTGTCATGGTATCTGGAGGTGCTCTGTAATGACAGGTTACAAAATATACCCTGCATTTAAATGCAATTAGTTTCAGGACAGCCACCCATTTTACTTCCAAATTCACTCCCTCTGCCTTTCCCCATGATCCACACAAACCTTCTTTCATACATTTATGGGTAAAAATACAGTCTGGGTAGCTGATGGTCGCTGCCTTCCGTGCTCGAAATAAAATTGAAAGATGCATTGGCAAAGATCCTTGGAGTTGAAATGAAATGCAAGTGGCAAATTTGCAGTTCCCTCCTTAGCCTTGCCTCTTACTTCTGTAAACGGCACTGTTTCAGCATTGCTAGCATAAATTCTGTGCCTTCATGAGTTTTTAAAAGGCAGCCACAGCAAAATGTACTAGAGGCCCAATTCCCTCCAATTATACTCTCTCCTCTGGAAAGTTATTATGAGCATCTTAAACCAGACCACTGGGATCTCATCTTACTTGTCCAGAGACAATTTTTCATGCTCTTTGATCAAAGCTACTTTAACGATCCCAATAATATTCCACCAAGGAAGAACTATGACTGATGGAGCAGAAAAGTAAATTTTATGAAGGTGGCAGGGGAAACATCACTTTCCTTGGAAATTACCATCACCTGAGTACTCAGAGAACTATTCTCAAACAGCTGGGGAAGAACCATCTGCCTACAACACACAAATGCATCTCCTTTGGTAGTTAATGCTTAAAAAGTGTTGGACCCCCACTTTTCCTACCCAAAATTGCAGTTTTGGAACCGCACGTTTGATCCTCAGCTTACTTTCATGTATAAGACGACCCTCCATTTTTAGTCTAAACAATTTTTGACAAAAATATAGTCTTATATACAAAAATACTGTATGCATGCATGTATGTATGTAAAATATTTCTATCCCATCTGTCTCCCCAAAAGGACCCAAGCGTCTTAACTTGAGAGTTTACGTTTCAGAGGAAAACTACCTGTGAAACTATTGAATTGGAAGTTGGTCACCGTTAAACTTCAGTTCAGTGACTTCTAGGAGTGACTTGCTCATGTTCAAAAGGACTTGTTTCTCTATAGCTACTTGTTTCTCCTGCTCATTCTTGTTGTGCTCATTTGCCACCACTCCGGTGGCGCATCTGGGCTGGATCTTAGATCCAGTAGCCAGCCTGATGATTGTGGGATTCTTGGACCAGATGCCCAAAAAAGCAACACTTCCAAGCTCCATCACAAATATTCCTACACTCTTTGAGCCCCTGATAAACTGGGCTCTGTGTCACAACAGCTTAAGTAGGTCTGAAATAGTTCAAGTGACCTGAGAGGTTTGGCATGTTTTGCTTCAACAGAGTAAGTGCTCTTTAGCCATTATCTAAACCTGTTGAGGACTGAGCTAGCTCTCTCTCTTTGTCATGAATTTCAACAGTGGAAGAGGCTACCTAAAGAGCAGGGGGCTGTTCTATCTGGATAGTCTCTCCACATGAGTCAATAACCTGATTTTTCCATATTCTGGACCACATGAAAAGACTATCCAGACAAGCAAAATGCCTTATGTGTAAAAAGCAAGTGAATGAGGTCAGTATATGCCCTGTACATGTGTAAGCACCATTTACTTAGATACCTTCTGAAGAAAGCTCTGGTGTGACAAAGAGATACATCTCCACCTAGAGGGCTTTTGATTTTATTTTGAAGGTACTGTCCTCATGATTCTGGGCACCAGCTATTTATTTATTTATTTATTTATTTATTTATTTATTTATTTATTTACAGCACCAATTTCCCAAGAGGGAACTCTGGGAGGTTCACATAAAACCACTAGAGATCCACAAGATAATAAAAGATAATAAAATTTAGATGACACAACCAGTCATCTTTCCAGATCCAGCTCTTAGAAGTCACACCTTGCTTCTGAAATACTGTACATAAAAGGAAGTAGCTACTGCATCTAGCTGGTTTATCTCTTTTACAGCAGGTACCCTCTCTTGTGGTAAGGTTGGAGGAAATCACACTGAAAAAAGAAACCACTACTTTTGAGTCTGAGTTACAGCTGCAGAGCATACTTGGGTACAACGGCTATCTAGGGGGAAATCTGCGTACCCTGAAGAGACTATTAAAAGAATTTACAGTGCTGGAGGCAGGTGTAAGATAGTACTTAAAGAATTTGCTACTTGAAAGAGGTTCATCTTCATCTGCTCATGAGGGAAGGGAATAGTTTAAGTAATGCATCTAGTGTTTAAGAAGGGACAAGATGGAAGATTTGGGACCAAGGTTCACTCTAAGTGAGGATGTCCAGCCTTTTGGGTTCCAGTTGTGATGGAAGCCTTGCCCAGTAGGGTTTTAAATTATTGGGACTGTGGGGAGACTAAGTGGGGTGGGAAGGTACTCTTCGTGATGTTAGGGAGATGAAGAGAAGGTTGGTATACAAAGTACTCCCACCCAATCTCACAAGGGTAAGGGGATATGATAAGCAAGGAGTAGTGTGAATGACTCAAAATAGCAGTTTTTAAAAACCACTTGGCCTCCAGGTTCAGAAGGCCATCCTGGACTTCCCCTTCCATTGGATCATCATTGCTTTGCTGAGTGTCTCCCTACATCCAGAATTACATTGGCAGGTATGGTAAGTGAACCCTTCTCTAAACTTGAAATGTTTGACATTATTTTTGTTTGTTGGGCTCACTAATCCACTTTTCAGGTAGAGAAGGATGGCTTAAAATCTACAGCTGATTTTATCATAAGCTAGATCAGGGGTCCTCAACCTAAGGCCCCGGGGCCGAATGCGGCCCCCCAAGGTCCTGAATCCGGCCCCCGGGACCAATTCCAACCCCCCCACCTACCCCCTGCTTTGCAAGCAAGCCACCCTCCGCAGCTGCTTCTGTTGCTGAGGCAGTTCAAAGCAGTGGGCTATGTCACTTCTCCCTCCCACCCACCCCAACTACCACCCAGATGATCAGCATACTGGCTAGTGGGGCATTCAAAGTGGGAGAGCTATGGCAGGGTCCCCCAGTCCCCCCACCCAGATGGTTGGGGCGCCGGGTGCAGCCGACCAGGGCAATTTAAAACAGGAGGGCTGTGGCAAGGTCTCCCACTCCCTCCATGGCCCTGAGGCCCCACCTTGCTCCCCCTCCACCCTGCCCACCTGCCTTCCTTGTGTAGCTGCCGCCTGTGTTATTGTAGTTGTGAGGAGTGAAGGGGCAGGCGGAGGCAGCGCCAGCCAGCCTTCCGAGACAGAGCAGCCATGGCAGTGGACCCTGGAGGGATGGACGGCAGGTGACCGAGGGGGAAACAGAGCTACTTCCCACCCAGCCAGCCCCCTCTAAGCTGCTGCCTTGCTCCGTGGAACGAGGGAGGGGAGGAGGGAGCACAGCCATGGCCAGAGGCTGAAGCTGCCACCACCATCACCGGGTTAGAGACCAGCGAAGAGGAGGTGGTGGAGAAAGAAGAGAAGGGAAGAGAAGGCCAAACAGTGGCCCAGGCCTGGTTCCTGGGAGGTTGGCGGGGCTGCATTTGTTCCCAGTTGGTGATGGGCGGGCTGGCGAGCCAAGAGAGCACTGCAGCCTGGCTGGACTCGGCCAGTGAGTGGGCTGCAGGTGGCTTTGGGCATGCCTTTCTGCCTCCCCTCCCTCCTTCCCAGCCCTTGCTCCCTCCCCTCCCTCCCTCACTTGTAGCGCACCAAGTCAGGTCAGGCCAAGAGAGGAGGCAGATTTCCCTCCAGGGACAGTGAGGACGTGATGGCCAGGGGACACGGCTGGATCTGCGTGCAGTGGCATCAGCCTTGCTGCGGCGGCTGCTCCTCATCCTGAGTGGCCGCCCAGAAGGTGATGAGGGGCCTGAGTTTGCCTGGGCTGCCACCTCCTTCCCGATGCAATGAAGGAAGGAAGGAAGGAAGGAAGGAAGGAAGGAAGGAAGGAAGGAAGGAAGGAGAGCTGCTCCACCCACTGCCACTGGAGGAGGAGGAGGAGGAGGAGGAGGCACAGCAGAGGGATCCCAGCAGTGTCACCTCAGGGTGGTGATCTGGAGCAGGAGACATTGCTGGGGCCCTGGAGACACAATGATCATGGGCCAATCGTGGGGGGTTCCGCCCACTTGCCCCCCTTTTCCATGTCCGCCTTTTTTGGGGGGGGTTGGACTGTGGTCTGGCCCCCAGTGGTGTCTGGGGTGTGGTGGACCGGCCTGCTGTTTGAAAACGTTGAGGACCCCTGAGCTAGATGGTGGAAAAAATACTTATTTCATTATATAATTCATGTGCTGTGTTTAAATAGCAAGGGGTGCACAGAAAGATTAGCTTAAGACGAGGATGACTGTCCCACAGGTGTGGAAAATCTCACTGGCAAGATCCAAAGACACAAGACTTTTCAGGAAACACACAAACCTTTTTGGCTTCATTTGGCTTTTAACTGCTCAAGTTAAGCAATTATGGGATACTGTAAATGCATTCCATTTGTTTTTGCTTCCAAACTGCATACTTTATATTGCTTGGTTTTAATAAAGAAAAATCTTTAAAAAATTAGCTTTGCAAGTTGAATTACAAATGGGAGAAAGATGAAACATATCATATCCTGATTAAAAGGACACATTAGAAACATACCATATTTATCTGTCTATAAGACACTCCCAGGTATAAGTCGACCCCATCTTTACCAATCCAAAATTAGTTTCATAACTGCACGGTTCTTTCCTTGGCTTACCTCCATGTATAAGACGACCCTCAATTTTTAGTCTAACAATTTTAGAAATATAGTGGTA
>JAPFRF010000006.1:111404694-111424694 GCA_029282475.1 Phrynocephalus forsythii | reverse complement strand
AAAAAATGCATCCGAATTCCGCGGCATTCCCGGATCGGAGCCCCGGCGCCAACCCAGGAATGTCGAAAAAAATGCATCCGGAATTCCACTGTGTTCCCGTATTGGCGCCCCAGTGCCCACCCTGGAATGTCGAAAAATAATGAGTCCGGATTTCCGCAGCATTCCCAGATCGGCGGCCCGGCGCCGACCCGGGAATGTCAGAAAAAAATGTGTCCGGAATTCCGTGGCATTCCCGAATCGGAGCCCCGGCGCCGACCTGGGAATGTCGGAAAAAATGCGTCCGGAATTCCGCAGCATTCCCGAATCGGAGCCCCAGTGCCAACCCGGGAATATTGAAAAAAATGCATCTGGAATTCCGCTGCATTCCCGGATTGGAGCCCCGGCGACTACCCGGGAATGTCGAAAAAAAAGCGTCCGGAATTGCGCAGCATTCCCGGATCGGTGCCCCGGCGCCCACCTAGCAATGTCAAACAAAAAGCGTCCGGAATCCCGCGGCATTCCCGGATCGGCGCCCCGGCGCCGACCCGGGAATGTCGAAAAAAATGCATCCGGAATTCCGCGGAGTTCCCGGATCAGCACCCCCGCGCCGACCTGGGAATGTCGAAAAAATGCGTCCGGAATTCCGCGGCGTTCCTGGATCGGCGCCCCGGCACCGACCTGGGAATGTCGAAAAAAATGCGTCCGGAATTGGGCGGCGTTCCCAGATCGGAGCCCCGGCACCGACCCGGGAATGTTGAAAAAAATTACATCAGTAATTCCACAGCGTTCCATGTTTGGCGCCCCTGTGCCGACCCGGGAATGTAAAAAAAAATGCGTCCGGAATTCCGCAGCATTCCCGGATCGGCGGCCCGGCGACGACCCGGGAATGTCAGGAAAAATATGCATCTGGAATTGCGCGGCGTTCCCTGATCGGCGCCCCGGCGCCGACCCGAGAATGTCGGAAAAAATGCATCCGGAATTCCGCGGCATTCCCGGATCAGAGCCCCGGCGCCAACCCAGGAATGTCGAAAAAAATGCAAATTCCACTGTGTTCCGATTGGCGCCCGGCATCACCCGGAATCGAAAAAATGCCGTCTGGAATTCCGCAGTGTTCCCGGATAGGCACCGCTGACCTGGGAATGTCGAAAAAAATGCATCCTGAAATGCATTCCCGGATGGGCGCCCGCACCGACCCGGGAACGAAAAAATGTGTTCCCGTCCGAATTCGCGGACCTGCGCCCTGGCGCCCCAGTGCCCACCCTGGAATGTCGACAAACCGGGAATGAGCATCCGGTTCCGCAGCATTCCAGGATCGCGCCCGGCGCCGACCGGGAATGTCAGAAAAAAATGTGTCCGAATTCCGTGGCATTCCCGGTGCCGATCTGGGAATGTCGAAAAAAATGCATCCGGCGCCGACCTGGGAATGTCGGAATGTCAAAAAAATGTGTCCCGAATTCCACGGCGTTCCAGGCATGACCCGAATCGAAAAAAATGCAGCCCCAGTGCCAACCCGGGAATATTGAAAAAAATGCATCTGGAATTCCGCTGCATTCCTGGATTGGAGCCCCAGCGACGACCAGGAATGTCGAAAAAATGCGCTCAAATTCCCGGCATTCCCGTTTCAAGCCCAGAGGCGACCAGGGAATGTGGAAAAAATGAGTCCAGATTCGGCATTGCCGGATCGGGCGCCCTGGCGCCCACCTGGGAATGTCGAAAAAATGCGTCCTAGCAATGTCAAATGTTGAAAAAAAATTGAAAAAAGCGTCCGGAGCGCCCGCGCCAACCAGGGAATTGTCCGGATCGTATTCCCGGATCGGCGCCCGACCGGGAATGTCGAAAAAAAAATGCATCCGAATGTCGAAAAAATTGTGTCCCAACCCATGAATTCCCGGATCAGCACCCCAGCGCCCGACCTGGGAATGTTGAAAAAAATGTGTCCGAATTTCGCGGCATTCCGGATTCGCCGGCGTTCCTGGATCGGCGCATCCGGCACCGACCATTCCAGGGAATGTCGGGAAAAAAATGCATCCGAATTCAGCGGCATTCCCGGATCGGAGCCCCGGGCGCACCGGGAACCCGGGAATGTTGAAAAAATTACATCAGTAATTCCACAGGGAATTCCATGTTTGCGCGCCGGGTGCCCAGCCCGACCTGGGAATCGAAAAAAAAAAAAAATGCGCATTCCCTGATCGGAGCCCCGGCGCCACCCGGGAATGTTGAAAAAAAATTCCGCAGCAACCCAGGAATGTAAAAAAAAAGTGTCGGATTTCCGCAGCATTCCCGGATCGGAGCCCCATCGCCGACCTGGGAATGTCAGGAAAAAATGCATCTGGAATTGCGCGGCATTCCAGGATGGGAGCCCGGCACCGACCCGAGAATGTCGAAAAAAAATGCATCCGAATCAGCGCCCCAGTGCCCACCCTGGAATGTCGAAAAATAATGAGTCCGTTCGCAGGCATTCCTGGATCAGAAAAAATGAGTCCCGTGGCGCCAACCCAGGAATGTCGAAAAAAATGCATTGAAAAAAGCGTCCAGGTTCCGAATTCCACTGTGTTCCCGGATTGGAGCCCCGGCGCTCACCGGGAATGTCGAAAAAAAAAATGCCGGGAATGTCGGCATTCCCGGATCGCGCAGCGCCCCCGCGCCCACCTAGGAATGTCAAAAAGCGTTCGCGGCATTCCCGGATCGGGCGCCCGGCGCCGACCCGGGAATGTCGAAAAAAATGCATCCGGAATTCCGCAGAGTTCCCGGATCAGCACCCGGCGCTGACCTGGGAATGTCGAAAAAAATGCGTCCTGAATTCGCGGCATTCCTGGATCGGGCGCACCCCTGGGAATGTCGAAAAAAACCGACCGGGAATGTTGAAAAAATTACATCAGTAATTCCACAGCGTTCCGGCGCCCGGTGCCGACCGCGAATGTAAAAAAATGCGTCCGGACCTGCGCGCCTGGCGCCGACCTCGGAATGTCAGGAAAAAAATGCATCGGAATTCCTGATCGGCATTCCCGAGAATCGGAAAAAATGCACCCGGCACCGATTCCTGGAATGTCAACCCAGGAATGTCGAAAAAAATGCATCCGAATTCCACTGTGTTCCATTCCGGGGTCGAAAAAAT
Source organism: Phrynocephalus forsythii (assembly GCA_029282475.1). Taxonomy (NCBI): domain Eukaryota; kingdom Metazoa; phylum Chordata; class Lepidosauria; order Squamata; family Agamidae; genus Phrynocephalus; species Phrynocephalus forsythii. The sequence goes on along the minus strand of JAPFRF010000006.1, from coordinate 111,421,600 downwards.
GCGTCCAGCGCCCGGCACCGAACCCGGAATATCGAAAAAATGCGTCTGGAATTCCCAGTGTTCCCGGATAGGCACCCGGCGCTGACCTGGGAATGTCGAAAAAAATGCGTCCGAATTCCGCATTGCCGGATCGCGGCACCGACCCGGGAATGTTGAAAAAATACGGAAATCCGCCCGGTGCCGATCTGGGAATTTGAAAAAAATGCATCCGGAATTGCGCATCCCCGGGATCGAACCCCCGCACCGACCGGGAATGTCGTTCCCGGATTTGGCATTCCAGGCGCCGCACCCAGGAATGTCGAATAAAAAAATTGTGTCCCGAATTCCACGGCGTTCCAGGTTCGGCGTTCCCGGATTGGAGCGCGCTGACCCAGGAATGTCGAAAAAAAATTCCACGGGCGTTCCATCTGCGCTGACCCGGGAATGTCGAAAAATGCATCTGGATTCCCGGCATTCCCGGATCAGCGCTCCGGCGCCTACCGGGAATGTCGAAAAAAATGCATCCGGAATTCCACAGCATTCCTAGATCGGAGCCCCAGCGCCGACCCAGGAATATCGAAAAAAATGCGCTCAGAATTCCCCGGCATTCCCGTTTCGAAGCCCAGAGGCGACCAGGGAATGTGGAAAAAAATGAGTCCAGAATTCCGCGGCATTGCCGGATCGGCGCCCTGGCGCCGACCTGGGAATGTCGAAAAAATGCGTCCGGAATTGCACGGCATTCCCGGATCGGAGCCCCGGCGCCGACCCGGGAATGTTGAAAAAAAATTGAATCCGGAATTCCAAGGCGTTCCAGGTTCGGCGCCCCGGCGCCAACCAGGGAATGTAAAAAAAAAAGTGTCCGGATTTCCGCAGCATTCCCGGATCGGAGCCCCGGCGCCGACCCGGGAATGTCGGGAAAAATTGCATCCGGAATGTCGAAAAAAATTGTGTCCCAACCCATGAATGTCGAAAAAAATTGTGTCCCGAATTCCACGGTGTTCCAGGTTCGGCGCCCCGGCGCTGACCCGGGAATGTTGAAAAAATGTGTCCGGAATTTCTCGGCATTCCCGGATCGGTGCGCCGGCGCCGACCCGGGAATGTTGAAAAAAATGCATCTGGAATTGCGCACCATTCCAGGATCGGCGCCCCTGCGCTGACCCGGGGATGTCGAAAAATGCATCCGGAATTCCGCAGCATTACCGGATCGGAGCCCCGGCGCTGACCCGGGAATGTCGAAAAAAAATGCGTCAGGAATTGCACACCATTACAGGATCGGCGCCCCTGCGCTGACCCGGGAATGTCGAAAAAATGCATCTGGAATTGTGCGGCGTTCCTGGATCGGAGCCCCGGCGCCGACCCAGGAATGTCGAAAAAAATTGTGTCTCGAATTCCACGGCGTTCCAGGTTCGGCGCCCCGGCACTGACACGGGAATGTCGAAAAAATGCATCCGGAATTCCGCGGCATTCCCGGATTGGCGCCCCGGCGCCGACCCGGGAATGTCAAAAAAAATGCATCCGGAATTCCACAGCATTCCCAGATCAGAGCCCCAGCGCCGACCCTGGAATGTCGAAAAAATGCGCTCAGAATTCCGCGGCATTCCCGGATCGGAGCCCCAGCGCCGACCCGGGAATGTCGAAAAAAATGCGCTCGGAATTCCGCGGCATTCCCGTTTCGAAGCCCAGAGGCGACCAGGGAATGTGGAAAAAAATGAGTCCAGAATTCCGCGGCATTGCCGGATCGGCGCCCCGGCGCCGACCTGGGAATGTCGAAAAAATGCATCCGGAATTGCGCGGCATTCCCTGATCGGAGCCCCGGCGCCGAACCGGGAATGTTGAAAAAAAATTGCATCCGGAATTCCACGTCTTTCCAAGTTCGGCGCCCCGGCGCCAACCCAGGAATGTAAAAAAAAAGTGTCCGGATTTCCGCAGCATCCCCGGATCGGAGCCCCGGCGCCGACCCGGGAATGTCGGGAAAAAATGCATCCGGAATTGCGCGGCGTTTCCGGATCTGTGCCTGGGCACCAACCCGGGAATTTCAAAAAAAATGCGTCCGGAATTCCGCGGCGTTCCCGGATCGGGAATGTAAAAAAAATTGTGTCCGGATTTCCGCAGCATTCCCGGATCGGAGCCCCAGCACCGACCCGGGAATTTCGCGAAAAAATTGCATCCGGAATTCTGTGGCATTCCCGGATCGGAGCCCCAGAGCCGACCCAGGAATGTCGAAAAAAATTGTGTCCCAAATTCCACGGCATTCCAGGTTCGGCGCCCCGGCGCTGACCCGGGAATATCGAAAAAAATGTGTCCGGAATTGCGCGGCATTTCCAGATTGGTGCTCCGGCGCCGACCCGGGAATGTCGAAAAAATGCGTCCGGAATTCCGCTGCGTTCCCGGATCGGCGCCCCGGCGCCGACCTGGGAATGTCAAAAAAATGCGTCCGGAATTGCGCGGCGTTCGCTGATCGGAGATCCGGCGCCGATCTGGGAATGTCGAAAAAAATGCATCCGGAATTCCGCGGCGTTCCCGGATAGGAGCCCCGGCGCCGACCCAGGAATGTCGAAAAAAATGCATCCGGAATTCCGCGGCATTCCCGGATCGGTGCCCTTGCGCCGACCCGGGAATGTCGAAAAAAATGCATCCGGAATTCCACAGCATTCCCAGATCGGAGCCCCAGCGCCGACCCGGGAATGTCGAAAAAATGCGCTCAGAATTCCGCGGCATTCTCGTTTCGAAGCCCAGAGGCGACCAGGGAATGTGGAAAAAAATGAGTCCAGAATTCTGCGGCATTGCCGGATCAGCGCCCCGGCGCCGACCTGGGAATATCGAAAAAATGCGTCCGGAATTGCGCGGCATTCCTGGATCGGAGCCGCGGCGCCGACCCGAGAATTTTGAAAAAAAATTGCATCCGGAATTCCACGGCGTTCCAGGTTCGGCGCTCCGGCGCCAACCCGGGAATATAAAAAAAAAGTGTCCGGATTTCCGCAGCCTTCCCGGATCGGAGCCCCGGCGCCGACTCGGGAACGTCGAAAAAATGCGTCCGTAATTACGCGGCATTCCCGGATCGGAGCCCTGGCGCTGACCCGGGAATGTCGAAAAAAATTGCGTTCGGAATTCCACGGCGTTCCCGGTTCTGCGCCCCGGCGCCGACCCGGGAATGTCAAACAAAATGCGTCCGGAATTCCACGGCGTTCCCGGTTCTGCGCACCGGCGCCGACCTGGGAGTGTCGAAAAAATGCGTCCGGATTTCCGCAGCATTCCCGGATCGGCGCCCCTGCGCCGACCCGGGAATATCGAAAAAATGCGTCCAGAATTCCACGGCTTTCCCGGATCGGAGCCCCGGCGCCGACCCGGGAATTTCGGGAAAAATTGCATCCGGAATTCCGCGGCATTCCCGGATCGGAGCCCCGGAGCCGACCCAGGAATGTCGAAAAAAATTGTGTCCCAAATTCCACGGCGTTCCAGGTTCGGCGCCCCGGCGCTGACCCTGGAATGTCGAAAAAAATGTGTCCGGAATTGCGCGGCATTCCCGGATCGGTGCACCGGCGCCGACCCGGGAATGTCGAAAAAATGCGTCCGGAATTCCGCTGCGTTCCCGGATCGGCGCCCCGGCGCCGACCTGGGAATGTCAAAAAAATGCGTCCGGAATTGCGCGGCGTTCGCAGATCGGAGCCCCGGCGCCAACCCGGGAATGTCGAAAAAAAATTGCGTTCGGAATTCCACGGCGTTCCCGGTTCGGCGCACCGGCGCCGACCCGGAAATGTCGAAAAAAATGCGTCCGAAATTCCGCGCCATTCCAGAATCAGCGCCCCGGCACCGACCCGGGAATGTCGAATAAATGCGTCCGGAATTCCGCGGCATTCCCGGATCGGAGCACCGGCGCCGACCCAGGAATTTCGGGAAAAAATTGCATCCGGAATTCCGCGGCATTCCCGGATCGGAGCCCCAGCGCCGACCCGGGAATGTCGAAAAAAATGCGCTCAGAATTCCACGGCATTCCCGTTTCGAAGCCCAGAGGCGAACAGGGAATGTGGAAAAAAATGAGTCCAGAATTCCGCGGCATTGCCGGATCGGCACCCCGGCGCCGACCTGGGAATGTCGAAAAAACGCGTCCGGAATTCCTCGGCATTCCCGGATCGGAGCCCCAGCGCCGACCCGGGAATGTCGAAAAAAATGCACTCAGAATTCCGCGGCATTCCCGTTTCGAAGCCCAGAGGCGACCAGGGAATGTGGAAAAAATGAGTCCAGAATTCCGCGGCATTGCCGGATCGGCGCCCCGGCGCCGACCTGGGAATGTCGAAAAAATGCGTCCGCAATTGCTCGGCATTCCCGGATCGGAGCCCCGGCGCCGACCCGGGAATGTTGAAAAAACATTGCATCCGGAATTCCACGGCGTTCCAGGTTCGGCGCCCCGGCGCCAACCCGGGAATGTAAAAAAAAGTGTCCGGATTTCCGCAGCATTCCCGGATCGGAGCCCAGCGCCGACCCGGAATGTCGGGAAAAAATGCGTCCCGAATTGCGCGGCGTTTCGGATCTGCATTCCCCCGCGCACCGACCGGGAATTTCGAAAATAATGCGTCCGAATTCGCGGCGTTCCCGGATCGCGCCCGGCACCGACCGGGAATGTCGAAAACAATGCGTCCGGAATTCCGCTGCGTTCCCGTATCAGCGCCCCAGCGCCCACCCGGGAATGTCAGAAAAAAATGTGTCCGGAATTGCGCGGCATTCCCGGATCGGAGCCCTGGCGCCGACCCGGGAACGTCGAACAAAATGCGTCCGGAATTCCGCTGCGTTCCCGTATCAGCGCCCCAGTGCCCACCCTGGAATGTCGAAAAATAATGAGTCCGGATTTCCGCAGCATTCCCGGATCGGCGGCCCGGCGCCGACCCGGGAATGTCAGAAAAAAATGAGACCGGAATTCCGCGGCATTCCCGAATCGGAGCCCCGGCGCCGACCTGGGAATGTCGGAAAAAATGCGTCCGGAATTCCGCAGCATTCCCGAATCGGTACCCCAGTGCCAACCTGGGAATATTGAAAAAAATGCATCTGGAATTCCGCTGCATTCCCGGATTGGAGCCCCGGCGACTACCCGGGAATGTCGAAAAAAAAGCGTCCGGAATTGCGCAGCATTCCCGGATCGGTGCCCCGGCGCCCACCCAGCAATGTCAAACAAAAAGCGTCCGGAATCCCGCGGCATTCCCGGATCGGCGCCCCGGCGCCGACCGGGAATGTCGGAAAAAAATGCATCCGAATTCGCGGAGTTCCCGGATCAGCGACCCAGCGCCCGACCTGGGAATGTCGAAAAAATGCGTCCGGAATTCCGCGGCGTTCCCAGATCGGAGCCCCGGCGCCGACCCGGGAATGTTGAAAAAAATTACATCAGTAATTCCACGGCGTTCCATGTTCGGCGCCCGGTGCCGACCTCCAGGAATGTCAAAAAAATGCGTCCGAATTCCGCAGCATTCCCGGATCGGCGCCCGGCGCCGACCCGGGAATGTCAGGAAAAATATGCATCTGGAATTGCGCGGCGTTCCCTGATCGGCGCCCCGGCGCCGACCCGAGAATGTCGGAAAAAATGCATCCGGAATTCCGCGGCATTCCCGGATCGGAGCCCCGGCGCCAACCCAGGAATGTCGAAAAAAATGCATCCGGAATTCCACTGTGTTCCCGTATTGGCGCCCCGGCGCTCACCCGGGAATGTCGAAAAAATGTGTCCAGAATTGCGCGGCATTCCCGGATCGGGGCCCCGGCGCCGAACCGGGAATATCGAAAAAATTGCATCCGGAATTCCGCAGTGTTCCCGGATAGGCACCCCGGCGCTGACCTGGGAATGTCGAAAAAAATGCGTCCTGAATTCCGCAACATTGCCGGATCGGCGCCCCGCACCGACCCGGGAATATTGAAAAAAATACGCCCGGAAATCCGCAGCATTTACCTGCGCCCCGGCGCCGACCTCGGAATTTCGAAAAAAATGCATCCGGAATTGCGCGGCATTCCCGGATCGGCACCCCGGCACCGACCCGGGAATGTCGAAAAAAATGCGTCCGGAATTCCGCGCCATTCCAGGATCGGCGCCCCGGCACAGACCCGGGAATGTCGAATAAATGCGTCCGGAATTCCGCGGCATTCCGGGATCGGCGCCCCGGCGCCGACCCAGGAATGTCGAAAAAAATTGTGTCCCGAATTCCACGGCGTTCCAGGTTCGGCGCCCCGGCGCTGACCCGGGAATGTCGAAAAAATGCATCTGGAATTCCGCGGCATTCCCGGATCAGCGCTCCGGGGCCTACCCGGGAATGTCGAAAAAATGCGTCCAGAATTGCGCGGCATTCCCGGATCGGCGCCCCGGCGCCCAACCGGGAATATCGAAAAAATTGCGTCCGGAATTCCGCAGTGTTCCCGGATAGGCACCCCGGCGCTGACCTGGGAATGTCGAAAAAAATGCGTCCTGAATTCCGCAACATTGCCGGATCGGCGCCCCGCACCGACCCTGGAATGTTGAAAAAAGTACGCTTGGAAATCCGCAGCATTTGCGTGCGCCCCGGCGCCGACCTCGGAATTTCGAAAAAAATGCATCCGGAATTGCGCGGCATTCCCGGATCGGCACCCCGGCACCGACCCGGGAATGTCGAAAAAAATGCGTCCGGAATTCCGCGCCATTCCAGGATCGGCGCCCCGGCACCGACCCGGGAATGTCGAATAAATGCATCCGGAATTCCTCGGCATTCCCGGATCGGAGCCCCAGCGCCGACCCGGGAATGTCGAAAAAAATGCACTCAGAATTCCGCGGCATTCCCGTTTCGAAGCCCAGAGGCGACCAGGGAATGTGGAAAAAATGAGTCCAGAATTCCGCGGCATTGCCGGATCAGCGCCCCGGCGCCGACCTGGGAATGTCGAAAAAATGCGTCCGCAATTGCTCGGCATTCCCGGATCGGAGCCCCGGCGCCGACCCGGGAATGTTGAAAAAACATTGCATCCGGAATTCCACGGCGTTCCAGTTTCGGCGCCCCGGTGCCAAACCGGGAATGTAAAAAAAAGTATCCGGATTTCCGCAGCATTCCCGGATCAGAGCCCCGGCGCCGACCCGGGAATGTCGGAAAAAATGCGTCCGGAATTGCGCGGCGTTTCCGGATCTGCACCACGGCACCGACCCGGGAATTTCGAAAATAATGCGTCCGGAATTCCGCGGCGTTCCCGGATCGGCGCCCCGGCACCGACCCGGGAATGTCGAAAACAATGCATCCGGAATTCCGCTGCGTTCCCGTATCAGCGCCCCAGCGCCCACCCGGGAATGTCAGAAAAAAATGTGTCCGGAATTGCGCGGCATTCCTGGATCGGAGCCCTGCCGCCGACCCGGGAACGTCGAACAAAATGCGTCCGGAATTCCGCTGCGTTCCCGTATCAGCGCCCCAGTGCCCACCCTGGAATGTCGAAAAATAATGAGTCCGGATTTCCGCAGCATTCCCGGATCGGCGGCCCGGCGCCGACCCGGGAATGTCAGAAAAAAATGTGTCCGGAATTCCGCGGCATTCCCGAATCGGAGCCCCGGCGCCGACCTGGGAATGTCGGAAAAAATGCGTCCGGAATTCCGCAGCATTCCCGAATCGGTACCTCAGTGCCAACCTGGGAATATTGAAAAAAATGCATCTGGAATTCCGCTGCATTCCCGGATTGGAGCCCCGGCGACTACCCGGAATGTCAAAAAGCGCGTCCGAATTTCGCAGCATTCCCGGATCGGTGCCCAGCGCCCACCCAGCAATGTCAAACAAAAAGCGTCCGAAATCAATGGCATTCCCGGATCGGCGCCCCGGCGCCGACCCGGGAATGTCGGAAAAAATGCATTCGGAATTCCGCGGAGTTCCCGGATCAGCGACCCCGCGCCGACCTGGGAATGTCGAAAAAATGCGTCCGGAATTCCGCGGCGTTCCCAGATCGGAGCCCCGGCGCCGACCCGGGAATGTTGAAAAAAATTACATCAGTAATTCCACGGCGTTCCATGTTCGGCGCCCCGGTGCCGACCCAGGAATGTCAAAAAAAAATGCGTCCGGAATTCCGCAGCATTCCCGGATCGGCGGCCCGGCGCCGACCCGGGAATGTCAGGAAAAATATGCATCTGGAATTGCGCGGCGTTCCCTGATCGGCGCCCCGGCGCCGACCCGAGAATGTCGGAAAAAATGCATCCGGAATTCCGCGGCATTCCCGGATCGGAGCCCCGGCGCCAACCCAGGAATGTCGAAAAAAATGCATCCGGAATTCCACTGTGTTCCCGTATTGGCGCCCCGGCGCTCACCCGGGAATGTCGAAAAAATGCGTCCAGAATTGCGCGGCATTCCCGGATCGGCGCCCCGGCGCCGAACCAGGAATATTGAAAAAATTGCGTCCGGAATTCCGCAGTGTTCCCGGATAGGCACCCCGGCGCTGACTTGGGAATGTCGAAAAAAATGCGTCCTGAATTCCGCAACATTGCCGGATCGGCGCCCCGCACCGACCCGGGAATGTTGAAAAAAATACGCCCGGAAATCCGCAGCATTTGCCTGCGCCCCGGCGCCGACCTCGGAATTTCGAAAAAAATGCATCCGGAATTGCGCGGCATTCCCGGATCGGCACCCCGGCACCGACCCGGGAATGTCGAAAAAAATGCGTCCGGAATTCCGCGCCATTCCAGGATCGGCGCCCCGGCACCGACCCAGGAATGTCGAAAAAAATTGTGTCCCGAATTCCACGGCGTTCCAGGTTCGGCGCCCCGGCGCTGACCCGGGAATGTCGAAAAAATGCATCTGGAATTCCGCGGCATTCCCGGATCGGCGCTCCGGGGCCTACCCGGGAATGTCGAAAAAATGCGTCCGGAATTCCGCGGCATTCCTAGATCGGAGCCCCAGCGCCGACCCAGGAATGTCGAAAAAAATTGTGTCCCGAATTCCACGGCGTTCCAGGTTCGGCGCCCCGGCGCTGACCCGGGAATGTCGAAAAAATGCATCTGGAATTCCGCGGCATTCCCGGATCGGCGCTCCGGCGCCTACCCGGGAATGTCGAAAAAAATGCATCCGGAATTCCACAGCATTCCTAGATCGGAGCCCCAGCGCCGACCCAGGAATATCGAAAAAAATTCGCTCAGAATTCCCCGGCATTCCGTTTGAAGCCCAGAGGCGACCAGGAATGTGGAAAAAATGAGTCCAGAATTCGCGGCATTGCCGGGATCGGAGCCCCGGCGCCCGACCGGGAATGTTGAAAAAAATTGAATCTGGAATTCCAAGGCGTTCCAGGTTCGGCGCCCAGGCGCCAACCAGGGAATGTAAAAAAAGTGTCCGGATTTCCGCAGCATTCCCGGATCGGAGCCCCGGCGCCGACCCGGGAATGTCGGGAAAAATTGCATCCGGAATTCCGCGGCATTCCTGGATTGGAGCCCCGGAGCCAACCCATGAATGTCGAAAAAAATTGTGTCCCGAATTCCACGGTGTTCCAGGTTCGGCGCCCTGGCGCTGACCCGGGAATGTCGAAAAAATGTGTCCGGAATTGCTCGGCATTCCCGGATCGGTGCGCCGGCGCCGACCCGGGAATGTTGAAAAAAATTCATCTGGAATTGCGCACCATTCCAGGATCGGCGCCCCTGCGCTGACCCGGGGATGTCGAAAAATGCATCCGGAATTCCGCGGCATTACCGGATCGGAGCCCCGGCGCTGACCCGGGAATGTCGAAAAAAAATTGCGTTCGGAATTCCACGGCGTTCCCGGTTCGGCGCCCCGGCGCCGACACGGGAACGTCGAAAAAAATGCATCCGGAATTGCGCACCATTCCAGGATCGGCGCCCCTGCGCTGACCCGGGGATGTCGAAAAAATGCATCAGGAATTCCGCGGCATTCCCGGATCGGAGCTCCGGCGCTGACCCGGGAATGTTGAAAAAAAATTGTGTTCAGAATTCCACGGCGTTCCTGGTTCGGCGCCCCGGCCCCGACCCGGGAATGTCGAAAAAATGCGTCCGGAATTCCACAGCGTTCCCGGTTCGGCGCACCGGTGCCAAACCGGGAATGTAAAAAAAAGTATCCGGATTTCCGCAGCATTCCCGGATCAGAGCCCCGGCGCCGACCCGGGAATGTCGGGAAAAATGCGTCCGAATTGCGGCGTTTCCCGGATCTGCACCACGGCACCGACCGGGAATTTCGAAAATAATGCGTCCGAATTCCATGGCGTTCCCGGATCGGCGCCCCGGCACCGACCCGGGAATGTCGAAAACAATGCATCCGGAATTCCGCTGCGTTCCCGTATCAGCGCCCCAGCGCCCACCCGGGAATGTCAGAAAAAAATGTGTCCGGAATTGCGCGGCATTCCTGGATCGGAGCCCTGCCGCCGACCCGGGAACGTCGAACAAAATGCGTCCGGAATTCCGCTGCGTTCCCGTATCAGCGCCCCAGTGCCCACCCTGGAATGTCGAAAAATAATGAGTCCGGATTTCCGCAGCATTCCCGGATCGGCGGCCCGGCGCCGACCCGGGAATGTCAGAAAAAAATGTGTCCGGAATTCCGCGGCATTCCCGAATCGGAGCCCCGGCGCCGACCTGGGAATGTCGGAAAAAATGCGTCCGGAATTCCGCAGCATTCCCGAATCGGTACCTCAGTGCCAACCTGGGAATATTGAAAAAAATGCATCTGGAATTCCGCTGCATTCCCGGATTGGAGCCCCGGCGACTACCCGGGAATGTCGAAAAAAAAGCGTCCGGAATTTCGCAGCATTCCCGGATCGGTGCCCCGGCGCCCACCCAGCAATGTCAAACAAAAAGCGTCCGGAATCCCGCGGCATTCCCGGATCGGCGCCCCGGCGCCGACCCGGGAATGTCGGAAAAAATGCATTCGGAATTCCGCGGAGTTCCCGGATCAGCGACCCCGCGCCGACCTGGGAATGTCGAAAAAATGCGTCCGGAATTCGCGGCGTTCCCAGATCAGAGCCCGGCGCCCGACCGGGAATGTTGAAAAAAATTACATCAGTAATTCCACGGCGTTCCATGTTCGGCGCCCGGTGCCGACCCAGGAATGTCAAAAAAAATGCGTCCGGAATTCTGCAGCATTCCCGGATCGGCGCCCCCGGCGCCGACCCGGAATGTCAGGAAAAATATGCATCGGGAATTGCGCGGCGTTCCCTGATCGGCGCCCCGGCGCCGACCCGAGAATGTCGGAAAAAATGCATCCGGAATTCCGCGGCATTCCCGGATCGGAGCCCCGGCGCCAACCCAGGAATGTCGAAAAAAATGCATCCGGAATTCCACTGTGTTCCCAGATTGGCGCCCGGCGCTCACCCGGGAATGTCAGGAAAAAAATGCGTCCAGAATTGCGGGCATTCCCGGATAGGCGCCCAGCGCCGAACCAGGAATATTGAAAAAATTGCGTCCGGAATTCCGCAGTGTTCCCGGATAGGCACCCCGGCGCTGACTTGGGAATGTCGAAAAAAATGCGTCCTGAATTCCGCAACATTGCCGGATCGGCGCCCCGCACCGACCCGGGAATGTTGAAAAAAATACGCCCGGAAATCCGCAGCATTTGCCTGCGCCCCGGCGCCGACCTCGGAATTTCGAAAAAAATGCATCCGAATTGCGCGGCATTCCCGGATCGCACCCCGCACCCGACCGGGAATGTCGAAAAAAATGCGTCCGGAATTCCGCGCCATTCCAGGATCGGCGCCCCGGCACCGACCCAGGAATGTCGAAAAAAATTGTGTCCCGAATTCCACGGCGTTCCAGGTTGGCGCCCGGCGCTGACCCGGGAATGTCGAAAAAAAATGCATCTGGAATTCCGCGGCATTCCCGGATCGGCGCTCCGGGGCCTACCCGGGAATGTCGAAAAATGCGTCGAATTCCGCGGCATTCCTAGATCGGAGCCCCAGCGCCGACCCAGGAATGTCGAAAAAAATTGTGTCCCGAATTCCACGGCGTTCCAGGTTCGGCGCCCCGGCGCTGACCCGGGAATGTCGAAAAAATGCATCTGGAATTCCGCGGCATTCCCGGATCGGCGCTCCGGCGCCTACCCGGGAATGTCGAAAAAATGCATCCGGAATTCCACAGCATTCCTAGATCGGAGCCCCAGCGCCGACCCAGGAATATCGAAAAAAATTCGCTCAGAATTCCCCGGCATTCCCGTTTCGAAGCCCAGAGGCGACCAGGGAATGTGGAAAAAAATGAGTCCAGAATTCCGCGGCATTGCCGGATCGGAGCCCCGGCGCCGACCCGGGAATGTTGAAAAAAATATTGAATCTGGAATTCCAAGGCGTTCCAGGTTCGGCGCCCAGGCGCCAACCAGGGAATGTAAAAAAAAAAGTGTCCGGATTTCCGCAGCATTCCCGGATCGGAGCCCCGGCGCCGACCCGGGAATGTCGGGAAAAATTGCATCCGGAATTCCGCGGCATTCCTGGATTGGAGCCCCGGAGCCAACCCATGAATGTCGAAAAAAATTGTGTCCCGAATTCCACGGTGTTCCAGGTTCGGCGCCCTGGCGCTGACCCGGGAATGTCGAAAAAATGTGTCCGGAATTGCTCGGCATTCCCGGATCGGTGCGCCGGCGCCGACCCGGGAATGTTGAAAAAAATTCATCTGGAATTGCGCACCATTCCAGGATCGGCGCCCCTGCGCTGACCCGGGATGTCGAAAAATGCATCCGAATTCGCGGCATTACCGGATCGGAGCCCGGCGCTGACCGGGAATGTCGAAAAAAAATTGCGTCGAATTCCACGGCGTTTCCGGTTCGGCGCCCCGGCGCCGACACGGGAACGTCGAAAAAAATGCATCCGGAATTGCGCACCATTCCAGGATCGGCGCCCCTGCGCTGACCCGGGGATGTCGAAAAAATGCATCAGGAATTCCGCGGCATTCCCGGATCGGAGCTCCGGCGCTGACCCGGGAATGTTGAAAAAAAATTGTGTTCAGAATTCCACGGCGTTCCCGGTTCGGCGCCCCGGCCCCGACCCGGGAATGTCGAAAAAAATGCGTCCGGAATTCCACAGCGTTCCCGGTTCGGCGCACCGGCGCCGACCCGGGAATGTCGAAAAAATGCGTCCAGAATTATGCGCCATTCCAGGATCGGCGCCCCGGCACCGACCCGGGAATGTCAAATAAATGCGTCCGGAATTCCGCGGCATTCCCGGATTGGAGCCCCGGAGCCGACCCAGGAATGTCGAAAAAAATTGTGTCCCGAATTCCACGGCGTTCCAGGTTCGGCGCCCCGGCGCTGACCCGGGAATGTCGAAAAAATGCATCTGGAATTCCGCGGCATTCCCGGATCGGCGCTCCGGCGCCTACCCGGGAATGTCGAAAAAATGCATCTGGAATTCCACAGCATTCCTAGATCGGAGCCCCAGCGCCGACCCAGGAATATCGAAAAAAATTCGCTCAGAATTCCCCGGCATTCCCGTTTCGAAGCCCAGAGGCGACCAGGGAATGTGGAAAAAAATGAGTCCAGAATTCCGCGGCATTGCCGGATCGGAGCCCAGCGCCCGACCGGGAATGTTGAAAAAAAATTGAATCTGGAATTCCAAGGCGTTCCAGGTTCGGCGCCCAGGCGCCAACCAGGGAATGTAAAAAAAAAAGTGTCCGGATTTCCGCAGCATTCCCGGATCGGAGCCCCGGCGCCGACCCGGGAATGTCGGGAAAAATTGCATCCGGAATTCCGCGGCATTCCTGGATTGGAGCCCCGGAGCCAACCCATGAATGTCCGAAAAAAAAAATTGTGTCCCGAATTCCACGGTGTTCCAGGTTCTGAGCACCGGCGCTGACCCGGGAATGTCGAAAAAAATTGCATTCGGAATTGCTCGGCATTCCCGGATCGGTGCGCCGGCGCCGACCCGGGAATGTTGAAAAAAATTCATCTGGAATTGCGCACCATTCCAGGATCGGCGCCCCTGCGCTGACCCGGGGATGTCGAAAAATGCATCCGGAATTCCGCGGCATTACCGGATCGGAGCCCCGGCGCTGACCCGGGAATGTCGAAAAAAATTGCATTCGAATTCCACGGCGTTCCCGGTTCGGCGCGCCCGAAGCGCACACGGAACGGGAATGAAAAAATGCATCTGGAATTGCGCACCATTCCAGGATCGGCGCCCCTGCGCTGACCCGGGGATGTCGAAAAATGCATCAGGAATTCCGCGGCATTCCCGGATCGGAGCTCCGGCGCTGACCCGGGAATGTCGAAAAAAAATTGTGTTCAGAATTCCACGGCGTTCCCGGTTCGGCGCCCCGGCCCCGACCCGGGAATGTCGAAAAAATGCGTCCGGAATTCCACAGCGTTCCCGGTTCGGCGCACCGGCGCCGACCCGGGAAAGTCGAAAAAAATGCGTCCAGAATTATGCGCCATTCCAGGATCGGCGCCCCGGCACCGACCCGGGAATGTCAAATAAATGCGTCCGGAATTCCGCGGCATTCCCGGATTGGAGCCCCGGAGCCGACCCAGGAATGTCGAAAAAAATTGTGTCCCGAATTCCACGGCGTTCCAGGTTCGGCGCCCCGGCACTGACCCGGGAATGTCGAATAAATGTGTCCGGAATTGCACGGCATTCCCGGATCGGTGCGCCGGCGCCGACCCGGGAATGTAAAAAAAATGCGTCCGGAATTGCGCACCATTACAGGATCGGCGCCCCTGCGCTGACCCGGGAATGTCGAAAAAAATGCATCCGAATTGCGCGGCGTTCCCGGATCGGAGCCCGGCGCCCGACCCAGGAATGTCGAAAAAAATTGTGTCCCGAATTCCACGGCGTTCCAGGTTCGGCACCCCGGCACTGAACCGGGAATGTCGAATAAATGTGTCCGGAATTGCACGGCATTCCCGGATCGGTGCGCCGGCGCCGACCCGGGAATGTCAAAAAAATGCGTCCGGAATTGCGCACCATTACAGGATCGGCGCCCCTGCGCTGACCCGGGAATGTCGAAAAAATGCATCTGGAATTGCGCGGCGTTCCCGGATCGGAGCCCCGGCGCCGACCCAGGAATGTCGAAAAAAATTGTGTCTCGAATTCCACGGCGTTCCAGGTTCGGCGCCCCGGCACTGACACGGGAATGTCGAAAAAATGCATCCGGAATTCCGCGGCATTCCCGGATTGGCGCCCCGGCGCCGACCCGGGAATGTAAAAAAAAATGCATCCGGAACTCCACAGCATTCCCAGATTGGAGCCCCAGCGCCGACCCTGGAATGTCAAAAAAATGCGCTCAGAATTCCGCGGCATTCCCGGATCGGAGCCCCGGCGCCGACCCGGGAATGTCGAAAAAAATGCATCCGGAATTCCACAGCATTCCCAGATCGGAGCCCCAGCGCCGACCCGGGAATGTCGAAAAAAATGCGCTCGGAATTCCGCGGAATTCCCGTTTCGAAGCCCAGAGGCGACCAGGGAATGTGGAAAAAAATGAGTCCAGAATTCCGCGGCATTGCTGGATCGGCGCCCCGGCGCCGACCTGGGAATGTCGAAAAAATGCGTCCGGAATTGCGCGGCATTCCCTGATCGGAGCCCCGGCGCCGACCTGGGAATGTTGAAAAAAAATTGCATCCGGAATTCCACGTCTTTCCAAGTTCGGCGCCCAGGCGCCAACCCAGGAATGTAAAAAAAAAGGGTCCGGATTTCCGCAGCATTCCCGGATCGGAGCCCCGGCGCCAACCCGGGAATGTCGGGAAAAAATGCATCCGGAATTGCGCGGCGTTTCCGGATCTGCGCCTGGGCACCGACCCGGGAATTTCAAAAAAAATGCGTCCGGAATTCCGCGGCGTTCCCGGATCGGGAATGTAAAAAAAATTGTGTCCGGATTTCCGCAGCATTCCCGGATCGGAGCCCCAGCGCCGACCCAGGAATATTGTAAAAAAATGCATCTGGAATTCCGTGGCTTTCCCGGATCGGAGCCCCGGCGCCGACCCGGGAATTTCGGGAAAAAATTGCATCCGGAATTCTGCGGCATTCCCGGATCGGAGCCCCAGAGCCGACCCAGGAATGTCGAAAAAAATTGTGTCCCAAATTCCACGGTGTTCCAGGTTCGGCGCCCCGGCGCTGACCCGGAATGTCGAAAAAAATGTGTCGGGTGCGCGGCATTCCCAGATTGGTGCTCGCGCCAACCGGGAATGTCGAAAAAATGCGTCCGGAATTCCGCTGCGTTCCCGGATCGGCGCCCCGGCGCCGACCTGGGAATGTCAAAAAAATGCGTCCGGAATTGCGCGGCGTTCGCTGATTGGAGATCCGCGCCGATCTGGGAATGTCGAAAAAAATGCATCCGAATTCCTGGCGTTCCCGGATCGGAGCCCGGCGCCACCCAGGAATGTCGAAAAAATGCATCCGAATTCGCGGCATTCCCCGGATCGGCGCCCGCACCGACCGGGAATGTCGAAAAAAATGCATCCGGAATTCCACAGCATTCCCAGATCGGAGCCCCAGCGCCGACCCGGGAATGTCGAAAAAATGCGCTCAGAATTCGCGGCATTCTCGTTTCGAAGCCCAGAAGCGACCAGGGAATGTGGAAAAAATGAGTCCAGAATTCTGCGGCATTGCCGGATCGGCGCCCGGCGCCGACCTGGGAATGTCGAAAAAATGCGTCCGGAATTGCGCGGCATTCCCTGATCGGAGCCCCGGCGCCGACCCGGGAATGTTGAAAAAAAATTGCATCCGGAATTCCACGTCTTTCCAAGTTCAGCGCCGGCGCCAACCCAGGAATGTAAAAAAGGGTCCGGATTTCCGCAGCATTCCCGGATCGAGCCCTCCCGGCGCGACCCGGAATGTCGGGAAAATGCATCCGAATTGCGCGGGCGTTCCGGATCTGCGCCTGGGCACCCGACCGGGAATTTCAAAAATGCGTCCGGAATTCGCGTTCCCGGATCGGGAATGTAAAAAAATTGTGTCCGATTTCCGCAGCATTCCCGGATCGGAGCCCCAGCGCCGACTCCAGGAATATTGTAAAATCCGGAGTGCGCGGCATTCCCGGATCGGA